>OU383780.1:30380433-30390433 GCA_910950805.1 Acrocephalus scirpaceus scirpaceus
AATTTTTCCCCTTTAAAACTGAAAAAAGCTTTCCCACAGGGAGAGGAAAGTACTGTAGCTGTACTAGTACTTTCACTAATCAATTCATAGTTCTAAATTGTTTTGCTTCTACAAAAATGTATGGATGAGAGGGATAAGAAGGAACACACAGCTTACTGCTCCAGCAATACTCCATTATAGTAAAGCAGGTCTTTACTAAAATAGAGTAGTGCAATATTCTAAAAATTAACTTTGACTCTCTTGTGTTAAGACTTTAAACCGTAGAATTACACAGTCCAAATAATTGAAAGACCTCACGTAACACAAATATTATTTCAAAAAGATGCACAGTCACTTTACAATGATCTATTTAGAATAAATAGAAGGTGTGTCTTGGCTTCCCTTTTAAATACAACATGTTGTCTCAGGTCAAAGTTGTTTATAGTATGTGTGTCTTACAAGTGAAAGCTTTTGGGAAGGAGTTTTTGTTTCTCAATAATCAACAGCTAGAAGAGTAAATCTGTCGGCTAAGGAATATGGGAGCAGAATTATCACTGAGCAGGAATATTTTCATTTCTATTTGCAAAAGGAAAAAAAAGATTTTTATAGAAAGATATCAATACTAATGATGGAAACATTTTCTACCAGGTGACCTATACTACTAGGAAAGGAGCTTGCAATTATAAAACTTAAAGTAAATAACAGTATAATACCTTTAGTATTTCTTTTAAATTAAGTGTGCAGAGTGGACTTAAATTCTGCCCAGGTAATTTAAGTAGGGTGGGAATTCAATACAGTGGAAAGTTTTACACCTTGTGGCCTAGTCTTCTTCCATTCCAGAAAACAGACTTCTTGATTTGATAGCCTTTTATTTTTAATTTTCCAGTAACTTTTATCTTAAGGTAGAGATTACTGTGATATCACACCAAATTCCCTATTTATATGATGTATCATTGTTGCAGTCAAAAAAACCTTGAGTTCTCTTAGTTTTCTTTTACCTGAAGTAATAGAGCTTAGAATTGACCTCTATACTGCTTATTTTATGTATATCAAAAGACAATTATGCTGTAATAGTCACCATTTCATATATTGTAAATGAAAAGTTCACAGTTTCTGTGAACAAAATACATCCTTTTAGTGTTTTCACTATTTAGGTGTGGGCAGGAAAGCCTTGTGTGCCAGTTTTCAGTTTGGGACCAGCTTCAATTTCTTTTGGGGTGCTGCACAATATGAAGAATGTGTTCTATGTATCCTTTGATTTAATCAAGTTCAAAACATGTTATTCAACCAAGCACTATAATAATTCTTTTCCCTATTACCTTACTAGAGCTCTCAGATTATTCTATCAGTGTATGGAAGATTAACTCCAAACAGAACTCTGGGGCCAAGGAGAGGTGGTGCCTTACATAAGTGTAATGAAACCCTATAAATGTAACATCACACATTATAGTTGTCTCCGTATCCTAAAAAGAAAAGTCGATGATGTTGTTAAAATAGATAAATTCTGTACTTAGAATCCTTTTAAGACATTGAATTCCAGGTGTTGAATTCTGTGGTGCAAAACAGTATTCCAGTTATAGTCTAATAAATGCTAAGTAATGGAGATAACGGCTTCCCTCAGTCTATTTGCTCTGCTCTTTTTTGTAAAGCCCAAGTTGCTGTTGTCCATCTTCTCTGCCACAACACAGTGCTGGTTCATATTCACTTTGCTGCCCTACCAGGGCCCCCAAGTTCTTTTCAGGCAAAACTGCTCCCCAGCCAGTCCATCTCAACTGCACATTGATGCTTACTAAGTTCATGAGATTCCTGCTGGCCCGTCCTCTAGCCTGTCTAGGTCCATCTGAATGCCAGCCTTGCCTCCTGTTCAGTTGTTTTCTGCATCCTCCAGGTCCTTGTTGAAGATGGTAAGCAGGAATGGCAATCAATGATAGCAACTTCATATAAAGGAATGACAGAATCTTACACCTTTCTTTAATCTTATCTTTTCTGCCATCTTTTTATTTACACTTAGATAATAATGTAAAATGCAATCTCAAGCTGCTTCTATATGACTACCTGCTGTGAATTATTAGCATGTATATAAGGTCAGAATATTCTTCCATCTTCCTCTACTTTTCTTAACTCCTGAATATACAACTTGAAAAGGTAAACCAGTATCATCAGGCTTTCTACACTCAGCTCTTGGTGAAATGTTAAAAAGAAACGAGATGCCTTTTACATGCTGAAGCATATGAAGCATTGAGCAGTTGTGCAAGAGCAGTGCTGGTATCTGTTGAAATACGTCTACAGTCCACTCGCCCAGTGAAGACAGACAGCAGGAAAGAATTGGAAAACAGTTCTGAAACAAGAATTCTGCAGCATTACAAACTGCACAGTAAAGATATAACTGTTACTGAATTTTAGAAACTATTTTTAGTAAAAGGTGATGAAAAGCTGTGACTTCAAAAATTGTCAAATATACCTATGCAGTATACATAACAAAATCTGTCTACCTTGAAGACTGCCTAAATACAAGTTTCTTGTATGTCAACAATGCTTAACATACACAAAATTATTTTCAAAGTTGTATCACCTCCCCCAAAAATACATACATAGCTTTTAGAAATTACTTTCAATTCTGAAGAAGCTCTTTTGCAATAATCTCAAATTGCTTAAATCTCCAGGAATTAAAATACACATTTGATTAAGTCTTATTTCACATTTTTCCTAATTACACAGTGTTTTCTACCTGAGATATATATAGTGTAGGAATGCACTTCATCTTCCAGAAGTGTATTACCATTGACTAATTATCAGAGTGAACTAATGCAGAATCCATGGAAGCAAGGATTTGGTTTCAGGCGAGTAACCTGGAGTTAGGTTAAAAGACAGCGCATTTAAGAGAATTTGCGAAGTGCCTAACAAATCTAGACGTTCCAAAAGGCTGATCACTACTCTTTTAGGCTGTGAAAATGCTGATTGCAATATATTGCTGATTGTAAAAACAATCTTGAATATAGCACTATCTTCATTTTCATGTCTATTAGATATGCAAAAACCTAAGTTGCAGTAGGTTCCTTTCTAGAAAAAATTAGAAGTGCACAGTAGGTCTTAGTCAAGTTCTGTTGTACTTGTTTGCATGTGTTTTTCCACATGGATGAAATTTTGTTCATGCCAACTAATATCAGAAGGCAAGAGCTTTTTACTTAAGAATCATTTGCTGGGTGACTTCTGATTGTGGTCTATTAAGTTTGCATTCTGTTGACTGACTGTTCCAAAAGATAAAATCACATGAATTACAGGTTCTTTGCATTTGCACACATATAATTAACACATAGACTTGAGAAAGTCTCATTTTTAGTGCTGACTAATGATAATGTTTCTAAACAAGCATTTGAAGTTGCTCTTAATTTTCTGCTTTCTCCATCTTCTGTCTTTGATTTCATACTGATAAGGCAGAATATTTTTACAAAGGCATGGAGAGGAAGTATACCAGATGTTTAAGCTGTCCTTTCAGAATCAGAAGTTCTTTCTCTGGGAAAAAAACAAAAGTTTTAGATATCTCATTATTGTTTATCTCTTTCTTGACTGTAGGAAGCATCTGTATTCCTTCAGCTGCATTGGTGAGAAGGGAAAGCGGTAGAATAGGGACACCTCTCAAAGCTGATTAGTTGAAGTGGTAAAAACAAATTATAGATCTTTAAAACACAAAATATTCCTCTGCTTTTATGTGCAGAATGGATTCTGCCTCTGAAATTGCATCACACTCCCATTTTTTTAAAATCTGCTTGTCAGTATTTCACTTGTTCTCATTTTAGGAATGAGGAGCTATTTTTTTTTTTTCACCATTAGACTGACTGTTAACAACCTCCTTCTTTCATTTGCTGTGTAATAGTCTTGTCATGTAGGGATGCTGTTACAAAACAGGTCTCATTCAAAGCAAATTTCTCCCATAGTGAAACTGGAAAGTGGTTCTAGAATCCCTAAATTGGATACAGACAAGTACCTTATTTTCAACAGTGCAACAGAAACAGAAGGATGGAGCTACAATGCAAAAGAATAGTTTTCATGTCACCAGTTTTACTATATGTTTTCAACATGGATGCTGACAATAATTTCGTGAAGCACCCCTAGTCTGTCTTTTTATATGTGGGAAAATATTTTTTTATTTCCACTTGTTCTGGTCAGCATGCACAACTGAGGTGAATGGTGCTTACATGACCAAGTTTCTAACCACTACATACCGCCTTCTTGATGTTCTTGAAATACTGGCTTATTCAGTAGCCATGTTTGAGTTTTGGTCCAAATACTATTCCCAGTTTACAAATGAAACATTTGAACCATGAGCAGGTTAATTAACTTGGCCAGGGTCCTGTGGCAAGTTTGTATCAAAGCAAAGACAAAGATTCAACCTTAAACTTAACAGGCATGGATTTATGAGGGCTAGACATTCTGAATCCACACATGCTCATTCCTTGCTTTCTCTTTTAAGCTAGAAAGGAAAAATGGATGAACACAAAATGAAAGGCAATTTTTCTTTTTAACCTCTGTAGGTCTATTGTCCACTTTTTCAGAGAAAATTCAACTTTTCCATAACACTGAGCAAGATTCAGTCTTCCCATTCCTGTATAAATGTCTGATGAATGTAGCCTCACTAGTGCACTGATAAATTGGTGCTAGAGAGAATTTTTCTTGAGACAGTATTGCTGAGAAAAGCTGTTTGCCTTCAAATCCTAAAAGTTTCCTTTCTTTGGACTATTCCAACTTTTCTTTCTAGAATATATGTCTTAAGTAGGCAGAGAACATGCTTGGTGTTAAGCATTGTACACTGCCTCTTGAGCAGCATTACCTCAGTTTTAAGATCATGGCCATCAACTAAATTAAGTTGGTTCTGTTTGTAGAATTGCATATCTTTTGAACTCACAGAAGAAAAACGTTCTTCAGTGTGAGATGTTTTACTCCCATAGCAGAGTCAATAAAATCTGTGTAAATATTGGAGCTTCAGCCTTGGTTTATCAATAGCAGTGGGAATGGGCCTTGCTGTGTTTTCTAAAAATGCCTTTCATTGCAAATAATTCAATTTGAATTTTTCTTCAGACCTTCCCCTAGCATATATGCAGCACTGTACTGAATCATGAGTATTAATTCCCTGGAACACCTTGCCATCAGTTTTGTCTCAAGTAACTACAGCATCCAGGTACTTCATATTGAAGGTGCTAAAGAAGCATTGCATGACTTAATGTTGTTCTACTTCAGAATTGACTCTGCTTGAGCAAAAAAGCATAAAAATAAAAAGGTTGCCAAATGCAGTGTACCTGAAGGGTGTTACTAAAACATCATTAAAAAGCTGACTATACAACAAAATACCAGAGGAATCATCTGAAAGGGTGATCCAAGTATTTGACATCCTCAGGACTATCTTAAGACTAGGAAAACACAAAAGAAAACAGTAAAATTATTTGAAAGAGATATTTAAAAACCAATGAAAATCAAGTTGCTGAAGGCTGACGTTAGGAATTTTTTTTTCCCATATAGGATCCATGACCTGACAACTCTCTTTAGGTTATATGTTCTAATCTTTTAGTTAAAATAAAACAAACTCCTTTTTTCTTTTTGTTTTAGGTCTCCTTATTATAGAGCCTTCAAGCAATAAAATTACCTAAATTTAATCACTTCTTTGACTAAGGAGATTGGAAACCACTTTTTGAAAATCAGAAGGAAGTCAGCAAGTCAACAAAGTATAATGCTGCCAGCTGATTATCTCTTCTGATTTTTAAAGGAATAGTTTAGGTGGTTTAGGTTATGCAAAAAGTACCTTTGAACAGAACCTTTAGAAGGGGAAGACACGTCATCCCAGCTTTACTCAGTCACATTTTGTTGTGGTTGCAGCAGTCAGCACTGTGGTCTCTGATACCTTTGAGACCTAGTCAGCTGAGCAGAAAAACTCTGGACTCCTTCTGTGGTAACCACAGCTGTAAAAGGGAGATGTTGATGGACTAAGGAGAGCCACTGGGATGGTAAAGGGGATGGAGCTTTCCCCTGTATGAAAAGGCTGGGGATTATTCAGCTGGGACAAAAGATGGTTTCACAAGAAAGAGCAGCCTACTGTTACCTATGGGGATGTCATTAGGAAGATAAAGGCAGGGTGTTGACAGTAGTTACATGGTGGTAAGATTAGAAACGGGTATAAATTAAAGCATGAGATGTATACAACAACATTTAGGAACTTTTGTGGTCAATAAATGTTACATATTCTACTTTTTGTTTTGCTAAGGTAGGTGTTCAATACTTAAAAAATAAACTTTTTGAGAGCTTTTAAGGATGAAGGTTTTCTTGTATAATTGACTCTTGAACTTGTTTGGTAAGCCTAAAGATTTTAACAGCCTTATGCTGTTAAAATAATTAAGACTGTTATTGAAGCTTAATTGCATATGTATGACAAAAGAAAGAAACAAGATCTAGAGGAATCTAATGTGATTATCTAGAGGAAAAGTCCTACAAGAGATTGAAATTGAACATAGTAACTGTAATTATCTAAAAGGAAGTCTATTACAGTATGATAAAACTGTCAAAATAATGATTGAGGGCTCTAACAAGTCATGCAGAAGATCAATAAAGCTAATCTTACATCATAGCTAAAGAATCTAGAAATTGTATTTTGACCTTAGTTCACAATAGCCATTGAAAACATATTTGATGTTTGTCTTAATTAAAAATTAAAAATTTAAATTGTTGCCAATTGTTTTCTCCAGTGAAGTAGGGAATATGTTTCCAGTCTATGTGGTGTGTATGTTATTTTACTGATTGCTTATTCCTTTAAAGGAATTATTATTTGACTTTTTTCTGTTCTTCATGTACACAAATTTTACTTTTTTTCCATGCAATTTACTTTATTTTCTATTCTATATAGGGGCTATCCTCCCTATATTCTAGATATCTGAATACCTTCCAGTTGTGTGTTAAGCTGCATGGCTACATCTCTTGTTTTTCTCTTCTCCGAAGCAGAAAGTGTTTGGCTTAGTGGGTGTGCTGGCTTTGGCTGGGGTAGCACTAACTTTTTGCACAGTGCATGGTATGGGGCTGTGTTTTGGACTTGTGCTGAAGACAGAGTTGATAATACAGAGACTTCTGTTCCATTGCTGAGCAGGGCTTAGACAGAGCCAAGGCCTTTTCTGCTTCTTGTCCTGTCAGGCTGGTGAGGAAACTGGGTTGCATGGGAGGTTGGGAGGAGACACAGCTGGGAGGGGTGACCCCAACTGATGAAAAGATTATTCCAGACCATGTGACATCATGATCAGTAAAGTGAGAGGAGGAAGGAGGAAGAGGGTACATTTGGAGCAACTGTGTTTGTCTTCCCAAGTCACTGTTACCCATCTTGGGTTCCTACTCTCCAGGGGATGGCTGAACACCTGCCTGCCCATGGGAAACAATGAATTATGTCTTTGTTTTGCTTTCCCTGTTTTTCACTTTCCATATTACACTGTCGTTAACTCAACCTATGAGTTTTCTCACTTCTACCCTTCCAGTTCTCTCCCTGATCCTGCTGGTGTGGTATTGAATGAGCAGCTAGTCACTATAGGTTTCAAAAAACTCACTGACGATGTGTTTCTTCCAACTCTGCCCCCCAGCAGGCACTTACTGATAACCTTAACCCATCTATCTTTTATCTCCCAAAGAAATTCTTAAAATAAGTACTTGCTTTTGTTCCGTATCACTCCCAAAATGCTGATCCTTTTTCTGAGAATTGCTTGGTTTTCTTCTTATTTTGAAAACTCATAATAATAAATATCCAGCAATTTAAAATCCTGTGATGTCTTTGGCCCTGATGTTTTGTGGTTATGAGTTTCATAAATGTGCCTTTGTGTTAAAAAAAAGGTTTAAAACTAAATGTTTCTTCAGAATGCCTATGTGTGTTCCAACACTCAGCAGAAATGGTAAGCAGGCATTGTCTTTATTGGTGTTACTTTTGTCTTCTAAAATAAGTATTTCCCAAAATTTATATGTTTCTTTAGGCCACCACTGATTTTTTTCTGTCTTTGAACCCCTAGTTCTTCTAGGGTACATTTTTGAGATAGGAGGACAGAAATTAGTGTGATAGTTCCAGGTGAGTCTAAGCAGGAGTTATCCATTATGAGGAGTTGGTTAATATTTTCAAGTCCTTTTCTTCTTATTCAGTCTAATTAAAATCGTTACGGAATGCAAGGCTTGTTTCAGCCAATTTAGAGATCGTAAAATGTAAGAATAACTGACCTGTTTCTTCCACCATGCATATTATGATTTGGTAATGTTTTGTGTCTTGGACTCTAGTGTCTCTGAAGACATAACCTCCAAGTGCTAAGCCTCAGTTTCTTCACCTTTCAAACAGTGGAATCCCATAATTCAGATTAAATTTACACTCAGAGTTGCAGTCTCAAGTATCTCTGGGAAATGCAACTCTATTTCCTATTGTTGTGTTCTCTAGGAAACCTATGAACAATTGAAAATTGAAGTAATAGAAACAGCTTTTTAAAATAAATTTTGAATCCTTGGCAATACAATTAATCCTAAACTTAGTACAAGACTGTAAAATTTCTCAAGTTCCCAAATCAGAATTCCATTTACTTTCCTGAAGAACTTTCTTCTTCCTGCTTAAGGGCTGATTCTCTTTCTCAGTGCTTTCCCCTGCTGCTCTCACATGACAGAACTTGCACTCAGTATCAAGATTTGCTTGACTTACATTTAATTTTATGTTTGTTTTCGAACTAGCAAAACAATTCAGTAGACAGAATAAAGAAGCACGTTTCACTTATAAAATCCTTTTTCTCAATCTGCTATTGAAGCATGTATTCATTTAGCTTTTTCTCTGAAATTTCTTTGCTTTTCTGTCCATAAATTAAGTGAGAGCCCAGCCCTGAAAATACTTACACAAGGCCAATCATGTGTTTGACCTGAAGCTTGCAGTTATGTAGAGCTGCAGCTTTTCAATAGTTGCCAGTTTACTCAGATTCATTATCAGGATTGTAACCTGAGTTCGACATATTTGAATCCTGTATAACCTCATCACTTAACTTTTGTTAGGTTCTTACAAAAGATTTTAAACTACCTGATTTAGTAGGTGTCAACCTATGTCACACCACTGTTAACTTTTGTTGTGAGGAAATGGACATGTATTTCTCTTGTTCACAGAGTGTAACCCTTGACAGGGCTTTGGGATTTTTGTCTGCTTGTGTCTGTGTGACTAGTTTGTTTCCTTAGCTACTACTAATGAACTTTAACAAAGATTTTATATGACAATTCTTTTTCTTTCATTTTCTTTCTTATGACATGTCTAAAAACTGCAAGAGTTTAGTGATGTTTCAACTTTTTGAAGTGGTATTGGTCATTCCTTAGTGTATCACAGTCACTTAAGTGCTTGTTAGAGTGATAATTAAAAACATAATGTAGTGGATATAGTCTTTATTGTGTAATTCCCTAATCACTGCCAACTTATCTTAGCATATAATTTGCACTAGTATTTACCCCCTTTCAAGTTTTCTCTATGATTTGTTGGTATGTTATTTCACAAAGTAGGTGGATAGCACAAATTAAAGATTAAATCCTTTCCTAGAGAAGCTTATTCTCCTATTAACGGAAAATCATTACACCTTAGTGAAAAATCATGCCTAAGATGTGTAACAATGTATGCCAATAGTGATTTGTGGATGCAAAAGAATTGCTATTGGCTTTGCATTCTCAGTGCCTTTTGTTATGTTTGAATAACATGTTAGTTTATAAACTGTGTAAAATGTTTTAATGTCTTTATGAATTTATGATTTTTTTTTAACGAGTGGCTTTTCTGCAAAAAAAGAGCTTTCTGAGCTTTCTACTTCATCACCTAGTGAGGGGATGATAGTGCTGAGTGAACTGTTGTTAGTTGGCAGGTCCTGTTGGTTAGTCCTGTGAGCTCCTGTCTGCTGGTAGAATTTTGGTGTGTGATAGAAGTAAAAGATATGTTACTTAAGAACAATAAAAGGAAACTGGTTACTGTGAAATTACCCATCTGTTTTCTTACTCCTAGCCCAGT